>CM055128.1:320339203-320381703 GCA_029206835.1 Rana muscosa
GCCAGTTCCCCCCAAATGCAGCCAGTTTGTCCCCAAATGCATCCAGTTTGTCCCCAAATGCAGCCAGTTTCCCCCCCGATTGCAGCCAGTTTCCCCCCCGATTGCAGCCAGTTTCCCCCCTAATTGCAGCTAGTTCCCCTCAAATGCAGCCAGTATCCCCCCAAATGCAGCCAGTTTGTCCCCAAATACAGCCAGTTTCCCTCAATTGCAGCAGGTTTCCCCTCAAATGCAGCCAGTTTCCCCTCAAATGCAGCCAGTTTCCCCCCTCAAATGCAGCCAGTTTCCCCCCCAATTGCAGCCTGTTTCCCCCCAAATGCAGCCAGTTTCCCCCCAAATGCAGCCAGTTTCCCCCCAATTGCAGCCAGTTTCCCCTCAAAGGCAGCCAGTTTCCCCTTAAATGCAGCCAGTTTTCCCCCCAAATGCAGCCAGTTCCCCCCCCCCACAATTGCAGCCAGAGTCCCCCCCCAATTGCAGCCAGTTTCCCCCCCAAATGCAAGCCAGTTTGCCCCCAAATGCAGCCAGTTTGCCCCCCAAATACAGCCAGGTTTCCCCCCCAAATACAGCCAGTTTCCCCCCAATTGCAGCCAGTTTCCCCTCAAATGTAGCCAGTTTCGCCTCAAATGCAGCCAGTTTGTCCCAAATACCAGCCATTTTGTCCCCAAATACAGCCAGTTTCCCCCCAATTGCAGCCAGTTTCCCCCCAATTGCAGTTAGTTTCCCCTCAAATGCAGCTAGCTTCCCCCTCAAATGCAGCCAGTTTCCCCTCAAATGCAGCCAGTTTCCCCCCAATTGCAGCCAGTTTCCCCCCGATTGCAGCCAGTTTCCCCCCGATTGCAGCCAGTTTCCCCCCAATTGCAGCCAGTTTCCCCCCAAATGCAGCCAGTTTCCCCCCAAATGCAGCCAGTTTCCCCCCCAAATGCAGCCAGTTTGTCCCCAAATACAGCCAGTTTCCCTCCAAATACAGCCAGTCCCCCCCCCCAAATACAGCCAGTTTCCCCCCAATTGCAGCCAGTTTCCCCTCAAATGTAGCCAGTTTCCCCTCAAATGCAGCCAGTTTGTCCCAAATACAGCCAGTTTGTCCCCAAATACAGCCAGTTTCCCCCCAAATGCAGCCAGTCTCCCCCAATTGCAGCCAGTTTCCCCCCCAAATGCAGCCAGTTTCCCCCCAATTGCAGCCAGTTTCCCCCCAATTGCAGCTAGTTTTCCCTCAAATGCAGCCAGTTTGTCCCCAAATACAGCCAGTTTGTCCCCAAATGCAGCCAGTTTCCCCCCCAAATGCAGCCAGTTTGTCCCCAAATACAGCCAGTTTCCCTCCAAATACAGCCAGTCCCCCCCCCCCCAAATACAGCCAGTTTCCCCCCCCCAATTGCAGCCAGTTTCCCCCTCAAATGTAGCCAGTTTCCCCTCAAATGCAGCCAGTTTGTCCCCAAATACAGCCAGTTTGTCCCCAAATGCAGCCAGTTTCCCCCCAATTGCAGCCAGTTTCCCCTCAAATGCAGCCAGTTTCCCCCCCAATTGCAGCCAGTTTCCCCCCCAAATGTAGCCAGTTTCCCCCCAAATGCAGCCAGTTCCCCCCCAATTGCAGCCAGTTTCCCCCCCAAATGCAGCCAGTTTCCCCCCTAAATGCAGCCAGTTTGTCCCCAAATGCAGCCAGTTTGTCCCCAAATACAGCCAGTTTCCCCCCAATTGCAGCCAGTTTCCCCTCAAATGCAGCCAGTTTCCCCCCAAATGCAGCCAGTTTCCCCCCAATTGCAGCCAGTTTCCCCTCAAATGCAGCCAGTTTCCCACCAATTGCAGCCAGTTTCCCCCCTCAAATGCAGCCAGTTTCCCCCCCAAATGCAGCCAGTTTCCCCTCAAATAGCAGCCAGTTTCCCCCCAAATGCAGCCAGTTTCCCCCCAATTGCAGCCAGGTTTCCCCTCAAATGCAGCCAGTTTCCCCCCAAATGCAGCCAGTTTCCCCCAAATGCAGCCAGTTTGTCCCCAAATGCATCCAGTTTGTCCTCAAATGCAGCCAGTTTCCCCCCGATTGCAGCCAGTTTCCCCCTAATTGCAGCTAGTTTCCCCTCAAATGCAGCCAGTTTCCCCCCAAATGCAGCCAGTTTGTCCCCAAATACAGCCAGTTTCCCCCCAATTGCAGCAGGTTTCCCCTCAAATGCAGCCAGCTTCCCCCTCAAATGCAGCAGTTCCCAAAGGCAGCCAGTTTCCCCCCAATTGCAGCCAGTTTGTCCCCAAATTGCAGCCAGTTGTCCCCCCGATTGCAGCCAGTTTCCCCCCCAATTGCAGCAGTTTCCCCCCCAAATTGCAGCCAGTTTCCCCCCCAAATGCAGCCAGTTTCCCCCCAAATGCAGCCAGTTTGTCCCCAAATACAGCCAGTTTCCCTCCAAATACAGCCAGTCCCCCCCCCCAAATACAGCCAGTTTCCCCCCAATTGCAGCCAGTTTCCCCTCAAATGTAGCCAGTTTCCCCTCAAATGCAGCCAGTTTGTCCCCAAATACAGCCAGTTTGTCCCCAAATACAGCCAGTTTCCCCCCCAAATGCAGCCAGTCTCCCCCAATTGCAGCCAGTTTCCCCCCAATTGCAGCCAGTTTCCCCCCCAATTGCAGCCAGTTTCCCCCCCAATTGCAGCTAGTTTTCCCTCAAATGCAGCCAGTTTGTCCCCAAATACAGCCAGTTTGTCCCCAAATTACAGCCAGTTTCCCCCCCAAATGCAGCCAGTTTCCCCCCCAATTGCAGCCAGTTTCCCCCCAATTGCAGCTAGTTTCCCCCTCAAATGCAGCCAGTTTCCCCCCAAATACAGCCAGTTTGTCCCCAAATGCAGCCAGTTTCCCCCCAATTGCAGCCAGTTTCCCCCCTCAAATGCAGCCAGTTTCCCCCCAATTGCAGCCAGTTTCCCCCCAAATGTAGCCAGTTTCCCCCCCAAATGCAGCCAGTTTCCCCCCAATTGCAGCCAGTTTCCCCCCAAATGCAGCCAGTTTCCCCCCTAAATGCAGCCAGGTTTGTCCCCAAATGCAGCCAGTTTGTCCCCAAATACAGCCAGTTTCCCCCCAATTGCAGCCAGGTTTCCCCTCAAATGCAGCCAGTTTCCCCCCCAAATGCAGCCAGTTTCCCCCCAATTGCAGCCAGTTTCCCCTCAAATGCAGCCAGTTTCCCACCCAATTGCAGCCAGTTTCCCTCAAATGCAGCCAGTTTCCCCCCAAATGCAGCCAGTTTCCCCTCAAATGCAGCCAGTTTCCCCCCAAATGCAGCCAGTTTCCCCCCAATTGCAGCCAGTTTCCCCTCAAATGCAGCCAGTTTCCCCCCAAATGCAGCCAGTTTCCCCCAAATGCAGCCAGTTTGTCCCCAAATGCATCCAGTTTGTCCTCAAATGCAGCCAGTTTCCCCCCGATTGCAGCCAGTTTCCCCCTAATTGCAGCTAGTTTCCCCCTCAAATGCAGCCAGTTTCCCCCCAAATGCAGCCAGTTTGTCCCCAAATACAGCCAGTTTCCCCCCCAATTGCAGCAGGTGTTCCCCTCAAATGCAGCCAGTTTCCCCCTCAAATGCAGCCTGTTTCCCCCCAAATGCAGCCAGTTTCCCCCCAAATGCAGCCAGTTTCCCCCCAATTGCAGCTAGTTTCCCCCAAATACAGCCAGTTTGTCCCCCAAATGCAGCCAGTTTTGTCCCCAAATACAGCCAGTTTCCCCCCAAATACAACCAGTTCCCCCCCCAAATACAGCCAATTTTCCCCCAAATACAACCAGTTTGTCCCCAGATGCAGCCAGTTTGTCCCCAAATACAGCCAGTTTGTCCCCAAATACAGCCAGTTTCCCCCCCAAATACAACCAGTTTCCCCCCAATTGCAGCCGGTTTTCCCCCCCAAATGCAGCCAGTTTGTCCCCAAATACAGCCAGATTCCCCCCAATTACAGCCAGTTTCCCCCCAAATACAGCCAGTCCCCCCCCAAATACAGCCAGTTTCCCCCCAATTGCAGCCAGTTTCCCCCTCAAATGTAGCCAGTTTCCCCCTCAAATGCAGCCAGTTTGTCCCCAAATACAGCCAATTTCCCCCCAATTGCAGCCAATTTCCCCCCAATTGCAGCCAGTTTCCCCCCAATTGCAGCCAGTTTCCCCCCCAATTGCAGCTAGTTTCCCCTCAAATGCAGCCAGTTTCCCCCCAAATACAGCCAGTTTTCCCCCCCAATTGCAGTCAGTTTCCCCTCAAAATGCAGCCAGTTTTCCCCCCAAATGCAGCCAGTTTTCCCCCAATTGCAGCCAGTTTTCCCCTCAAATGCAGCCAGTTTCCCCTCAAATGCAGCCAGTTTCCCCCCAAATGCAGCCAGTTTCCCCCCAAATGCAGCCAGGTTTGTCCCCAAATGCATCCAGTTTGTCCCCAAATGCAGCCAGTTTCCCCCCGATTGCAGCCAGTTTCCCCCCGATTGCAGCCAGTTTCCCCCCCTAATTGCAGCTAGTTTCCCCTCAAAATGCAGGCCAGTATCCCCCCAAATGCAGCCAGTTTGTCCCCAAATACAGCCAGTTTCCCCCTCAATTGCAGCAGGTTTCCCCTCAAATGCAGCCAGTTTCCCCTCAAATGCAGCCAGTTTCCCCTCAAATGCAGCCAGTTTCCCCCCCAATTGCAGCCTGTTTCCCCCCCAAATGCAGCCAGTTTCCCCCCAAATGCAGCCAGTTTCCCCCCAATTGCAGCCAGTTTCCCCTCAAAGGCAGCCAGTTTCCCCTTAAATGCAGCCAGTTTCCCCCCCAAATGCAGCCAGTTTCCCCCCAAATGCAGCCAGTTTGTCCCCAAATGCAGCCAGTTTTGTCCCCAAATGCAGCCAGTTTCCCCCCGATTGCAGCCAGTTTCCCCCCGATTGCAGCTAGTTTCCCCCCAATTGCAGCTAGTTTCCCCCTCAAATGCAGCTAGTTTCCCCCCAAATACAGCCAGTTTCCCCCCAAATGCAGCCAGTTTGTCCCCAAATACAGCCAGTTTCCCCCAAATACAGCCAGTTTCCCCCCCAAATGCAGCCAGTTCTCCCCCCAATTGCAGCCAGTTTCCCCCCCCCAATTGCAGCTAGTTTCCCCCCAATTGCAGCTAGTTTCCCCTCAAATTGCAGCCAGTTTGTCCCCAATTGCAGCCAATTTCCCCCCAATTGCAGCCAGTTTCCCCCCAATTGCAGCCAGTTTCCCCCCAATTGCAGCTAGTTTTCCCTCAAATGCAGCCAGTTTCCCCCCAAATACAGCCAGTTTCCCCCCAATTGCAGCCAGTTTCCCCTCAAATGCAGCCAGTTTCCCCTCAAATGCAGCCAGTTTCCCCCCAATTGCCAGCCAGTTTCCCCCCAAATGCAGCCAGTTTGTCCCCAAATGCAGCCAGTTTCCCCTCAAATGCAGCCAGTTTTTCCCCCAAATGCAGCCAGTTTCCCCCCCAAATGCAGCCAGTTTCCCCTCAAATGCAGCCAGTTTCCCCCCAAATGCAGCCAGTTTCCCCCCAAAATGCAGCCAGTTTCCCCCCGATTGCAGCCAGTTTCCCCCCAATTGCAGCTAGTTTCCCTCTCAAATGCAGCTAGTTTCCCCCCAAATACAACCAGTTTCCCCCAAAATACAGCCAGTTTGTCCCAGATGCAGCCAGTTTTGTCCCCAAATGCAGCCAGTTTGTCCCCCAAATGCAGCCAGTTTCCCCCCCCAAATACAGCCAGTTTGTCCCCAAATTACAGCCAGTTTCCCCCCAATTGCAGCCAGTTTCCCCCCAATTGCAGCAGATTGTCCCCAAATGCAGCCAGATTGTCCCTAAATTGCAGCCAGTTTGTCCCCAAAGGCAGCCAGTTTGTCCCCAAATACAGCCAGTTTGTCCCCAAATACAGCCAGTTTCCCCCCCAAATACAGCCAGTTTGTCCCCAGATGCAGCCAGTTTGTCCCCAAATACAGCCAGTTTGTCCCCAAATACAGCCAGTTTCCCCCCAAATACAACCAGTTTCCCCTCCAATTGCAGCCAGTTTCCCCCCCAAATGCAGCCAGTTTGTCCCCAAATGCAGCCAGTTTCCCCTCAAATGCAGCCAGTTTTCCCCCCAAATGCAGCCAGTTTCCCCCCAAATGCAGCCAGTTTGTCCCCAAATACAGCCAGATTCCCCCCAAATGCAGCCAGTTTCCCCCCAATTGCAGCCAGTTTCCCCTAAAATGTAGCCAGTTTCCCCTCAAATTGCAGCCAGTTTCCCCTCAAATGCAGCCAGTTTGTCCCCAAATACAGCCAGTTTGTCCCCAAATACAGCCAGTTTGTCCCCAATTGCAGCCAGTTTCCCCCAATTGCAGCCAGTTTCCCCCCAATTGCAGCTAGTTTCCCCCTCAAATGCCGCCAGTTTCCCCCCCAAATACAGCCAGTTTGTCCCCAAATACAGCCAGTTTGTCCCCAATTGCAGCCAGTTTCCCCCCCAATTGCAGCCAGTTTCCCCCCAAATGCAGCCCGTTTCCCCACAAATGCAGCCAGTTTCCCCCCAATTGCAGCCAGTTTGTCTCCAAATGCAGCCAGTTTCCCCCCAATTGCAGCCAGTTTCCCCTCAAATGCAGCCAGTTTCCCCTCAAATGCAGCCAGTTTCCCCCCAAATGCAGCCAGTTTCCCCCCAAATGCAGCCAGTTCTCCCCCCAAATGCAGCCAGTTTCCCCCTAATTGCAGCTAGTTTCCCCTCAAATGCAGCCAGTTTGTCCCCAAATACAGCCAGTTTGTCCCCAAATGCAGCCAGTTTGTCCCCAAATACAGCCAGTTTCCCCCCAAATACAGCCAGTTTCCCCCCAATTGCAGCCAGTTTCCCCCCAATTGCAGCCAGTTTTTCCCCCCAATTGCAGCTAGTTTCCCCCTCAAATGCAGCCAGTTTTGTCCCCAAATACAGCCCAGTTTCCCCCCAAATGCAGCCAGTTTCCCCCCCAATTGCAGCCAGAGTCCCCCCCCAATTGCAGCCAGTTTTCCCCCCAAATGCAGCCAGTTTGCCCCCAAATACAGCCAGTTTCCCCCCAAATACAGCCAGTTCCCCCCCAAATACAGCCAGTTTCCCCCCAATTGCAGCCAGTTTCCCCCTCAAATGTAGCCAGTTTCCCCTCAAATGCAGCCAGTTTGTCCCCAAATACAGCCAGTTTGTCCCCAAATACAGCCAGTTTCCCCCAATTGCAGCCCCCAATTGCAGTTAGTTTCCCCTCAAATGCAGCTAGTTTCCCCTCAAATGCAGCCAGTTTCCCCTCAAATGCAGCCAGTTTTCCCCCCAATTGCAGCCAGTTTGTCCCCAAATGCAGCCAGTTTGTCCCCAAATACAGGCCAGTTTCCCCCCAAATGCAGCCAGTCTCCCCCAATTGCAGCCAGTTTCCCCCCCAATTGCAGCCAGTTTCCCCCCCAATTGCAGCTAGTTTTCCCTCAAATGCAGCCAGTTTGTCCCCAAATACAGCCAGTTTGTCCCCAAATGCCAGCCAGTTTCCCCCCAATTGCAGCCAGTTTCCCCCTCAAATGCAGCCAGTTTCCCCCCAATTGCAGCCAGTTTCCCCCCAAATGTAGCCAGTTTCCCCCCAAATGCAGCCAGTTTCCCCCCCCAATTGCAGCCAGTTTTCCCCAAATGCAGCCAGTTTCCCCCCTAAATGCAGCCAGTTTGTCCCCAAATGCAGCCAGTTTGTCCCCAAATACAGCCAGTTTCCCCCCAATTGCAGCCAGTTTCCCCTCAAATGCAGCCAGTTTCCCCCCCAAATGCAGCCAGTTTCCCCCCAATTGCAGCCAGTTTCCCCTCAAATGCAGCCAGTTTCCCACCAATTGCAGCCAGTTTCCCCTCAAATGCAGCCAGTTTCCCCCCCAAATGCAGCCAGTTTCCCCTCAAATGCAGCCAGTTTCCCCCCAAATGCAGCCAGTTTCCCCCAATTGCAGCCAGTTTCCCCTCAAATGCAGCCAGTTTCCCCCCCAAATGCAGCCAGTTTTCCCCCAAATGCAGCCCAGTTTGTCCCCAAATGCATCCAGTTTGTCCTCAAATGCAGCCAGTTTCCCCCCGATTGCAGCCAGTTTCCCCCTAATTGCAGCCAGGTTTCCCCCCAAATGCAGCCAGTTTCCCCCCAAATGCAGCAGTTTCCCCCCCAATTGCAGCTAGTTTCCCCCAAATACAGCCAGTTTGTCCCCAAATGCAGCCAGTTTGTCCCCAAATACAGCCAGTTTCCCCCCAAATACAACCCAGTTCCCCCCCAAATACAGCCAATTTTCCCCCAAATACAACCAGTTTGTCCCAGATGCAGCCAGTTTGTCCCCAAATACAGCCAGTTTGTCCCCAAATACAGCCAGTTTCCCCCCCAAAATACAACCAGTTTCCCCCCAATTGCAGCCGGTTTCCCCCCCAAATGCAGCCAGTTTGTCCCCAAATACAGCCAGATTCCCCCCAATTACAGCCAGTTTCCCCCAAATACAGCCAGTCCCCCCCCAAATACAGCCAGTTTCCCCCCAATTGGCAGCCAGTTTCCCCCTCAAATGTAGCCAGTTTCCCCTCAAATGCAGCCAGTTTGTCCCCAAATACAGCCAATTTCCCCCCAATTGCAGCCAAGTTTCCCCCCCCAATTGCAGCCAGTTTTCCCCCCCAATTGCAGCTAGTTTCCCCTCAAATGCAGCCAGTTTCCCCCCCAAATACAGCCAGTTTCCCCCCAATTGCAGTCAGTTTTCCCCTCAAATGCAGCCAGTTTTCCCCCCCAAATGCAGCCAGTTTTCCCCCAATTGCAGCCAGTTTCCCCTCAAATGCAGCCAGTTTCCCCTCAAATGCAGCCAGGTTTCCCCCCAAATGCAGCCAGTTTCCCCCCAAATGCAGCCAGTTTGTCCCCAAATGCATCCAGTTTGTCCCCAAATGCAGCCAGTTTCCCCCCGATTGCAGCCAGTTTCCCCCCGATTGCAGCCAGTTTCCCCCTAATTGCAGCTAGTTTCCCCTCAAATGCAGCCAGTATCCCCCCAAATGCAGCCAGTTTGTCCCCAAATACAGCCAGTTTCCCCTCAATTGCAGCAGGTTTCCCCTCAAATGCAGCCAGTTTCCCCTCAAATGCAGCCAGTTTCCCTTCAAATGCAGCCAGTTTCCCCCCCAATTGCAGCCTGTTTCCCCCCAAATGCAGCCAGTTTCCCCCCAAATGCAGCCAGTTTCCCCCCAATTGCAGCCAGTTTCCCCTCAAAGGCAGCCAGTTTCCCCTTAAATGCAGCCAGTTTCCCCCCAAATGCAGCCAGTTTCCCCCCAAATGCAGCCAGTTTGTCCCCAAATGCAGCCAGTTTGTCCCCAAATGCAGCCAGTTTCCCCCCGATTGCAGCCAGTTTCCCCCCCGATTGCAGCTAGTTTCCCCCCAATTGCAGCTAGTTTCCCCTCAAATGCAGCTAGTTTCCCCCCAAATACAGCCAGTTTCCCCCCAAATGCAGCCAGTTTGTCCCCAAATACAGCCAGTTTCCCCCCAAATACAGCCAGTTTCCCCCCAAATGCAGCCAGTTTCCCCCCAATTGCAGCCAGTTTCCAGTTTGTCCCCAAATACAGCCAGTTTCCCCCCCAAATACAGCCAGTTTCCCCCCAAATGCAGCCAGTTTCCCCCCAATTGCAGCCAGTTTCCCCCCAATTGCAGCTAGTTTCCCCCCAATTGCAGCTAGTTTCCCCTCAAATGCAGCCAGTTTGTCCCCAAATGCAGCCAGTTTGTCCCCAATTGCAGCCAGTTTCCCCCCAACCAGTTTCCCCCCAATTGCAGCCAGTTTCCCCCCAATTGCAGCTAGTTTCCCCCCAATTGCAGCTAGTTTCCCCTCAAGTGCAGCCAGTTTGTCCCCAAATGCAGCCAGTTTCCCCCCAATTGCAGCCAGATTCCAGTTTGTCCCCAAATACAACCAGTTTCCCCCCAAATACAGCCAGTTTCCCCCCAAATGCAGCCAGTTTCCCCCCAATTGCAGCCAGTTTCCCCCCCAATTGCAGCCAGTTTCCCCTCAAATGCAGCCAGTTTGTCCCCAAATGCAGCCAGTTTCCCCCCAATTGCAGCCAGTTTCCCCCCAAATGCAGCCAGTTTGTCTCCAAATGCAGCCAGTTTCCCCCCAATTGCAGCCAGTTTCCCCTCAAATGCAGCCAGCTTCCCCTCAAATGCAGCCAGTTTCCCCCCAAATGCAGTCAGTTTCCCCCCAAATGCAGCCAGTTTCCCCCCAAATGCAGCCAGTTTGTCCCCAAATGCAGCCAGTTTCCCCTGAAATGCAGCCAGTTTCCCCTCAAATGCAGCCAGTTTGTCCCCAAATGCAGCCAGTTTCCCCTCAAATGCAGCAAGTTTCCCCCCAAATGCAGCCAGTTTGTCCCCGAATACAGCCAGATTCCCCCCAATTACAGCCAGTTTCCCCCCAAATACAGCCAGTCCCCCCCAAATACAGCCAGTTTCCCCCCAATTGCAGCCAGTTTCCCCTCAAATGTAGCCAGTTTCCCCTCAAATGCAGCCAATTTCCCCCCAATTGCAGCCAGTTTCCCCCCAATTGCAGCCAGTTTCCCCCCAATTGCAGCTAGTTTCCCCTCAAATGCAGCCAGTTTCCCCCCAAATACAGCCAGTTTCCCCCCAATTGCAGCCAGTTTCCCCTCAAATGCAGCCAGTTTCCCCTCAAATGCAGCCAGTTTCCCCCCAATTGCAGCCAGTTTCCCCCCAAATGCAGCCAGTTTGTCCCCAAATGCAGCCAGTTTCCCCTCAAATGCAGCCAGTTTTCCCCCAAATGCAGCCAGTTTCCCCCCAAATGCAGCCAGTTTCCCCTCAAATGCAGCCAGTTTCCCCCCAAATGCAGCCAGTTTCCCCCAAAATGCAGCCAGTTTCCCCCCGATTGCAGCCAGTTTCCCCCCAATTGCAGCTAGTTTCCTCTCAAATGCAGCTAGTTTCCCCCCAAATACAACCAGTTTCCCCCAAATACAGCCAGTTTGTCCCCAAATGCAGCCAGTTTGTCCCCAAATGCAGCCAGTTTCCCCCCAAATACAGCCAGTTTGTCCCCAAATACAGCCAGTTTCCCCCCAATTGCAGCCAGTTTCCCCCCAATTGCAGCCAGATTGTCCCCAAATGCAGCCAGATTGTCCCTAAATGCAGCCAGTTTGTCCCCAAAGGCAGCCAGTTTGTCCCCAAATACAGCCAGTTTGTCCCCAAATACAGCCAGTTTCCCCCCAAATACAGCCAGTTTGTCCCCAGATGCAGCCAGTTTGTCCCCAAATACAGCCAGTTTGTCCCCAAATACAGCCAGTTTCCCCCCAAATACAACCAGTTTCCCCTCCAATTGCAGCCAGTTTCCCCCCAAATGCAGCCAGTTTGTCCCCAAATGCAGCCAGTTTCCCCCCAATTGCAGCCAGTTTCCCCTCAAATGCAGCCAGTTTCCCCCCAAATGCAGCCAGTTTCCCCCCAAATGCAGCCAGTTTGTCCCCAAATACAGCCAGATTCCCCCCAAATGCAGCCAGTTTCCCCCCAATTGCAGCCAGTTTCCCCTCAAATGTAGCCAGTTTCCCCTCAAATGCAGCCAGTTTCCCCTCAAATGCAGCCAGTTTGTCCCCAAATACAGCCAGTTTGTCCCCAAATACAGCCAGTTTGTCCCCAATTGCAGCCAGTTTCCCCCCAATTGCAGCCAGTTTCCCCCCAATTGCAGCTAGTTTCCCCTCAAATGCCGCCAGTTTCCCCCCAAATACAGCCAGTTTGTCCCCAAATACAGCCAGTTTGTCCCCAATTGCAGCCAGTTTCCCCCCAATTGCAGCCAGTTTCCCCCCAAATGCAGCCCGTTTCCCCACAAATGCAGCCAGTTTCCCCCCAATTGCAGCCAGTTTGTCTCCAAATGCAGCCAGTTTCCCCCCAATTGCAGCCAGTTTCCCCTCAAATGCAGCCAGTTTCCCCTCAAATGCAGCCAGTTTCCCCCCAAATGCAGCCAGTTTCCCCCCAAATGCAGCCAGTTTCCCCCCAAATGCAGCCAGTTTCCCCCTAATTGCAGCTAGTTTCCCCTCAAATGCAGCCAGTTTGTCCCCAAATACAGCCAGTTTGTCCCCAAATGCAGCCAGTTTGTCCCCAAATACAGCCAGTTTCCCCCCAAATACAGCCAGTTTCCCCCCAATTGCAGCCAGTTTCCCCCAATTGCAGCCAGTTTTCCCCCAATTGCAGCTAGTTTCCCCTCAAATGCAGCCAGTTTGTCCCCAAATACAGCCAGTTTCCCCCCAAATGCAGCCAGTTTCCCCCCCAATTGCAGCCAGAGTCCCCCCCAATTGCAGCCAGTTTCCCCCCAAATGCAGCCAGTTTGCCCCCAAATACAGCCAGTTTCCCCCCAAATACAGCCAGTTCCCCCCCAAATACAGCCAGTTTCCCCCCAATTGCAGCCAGTTTCCCCTCAAATGTAGCCAGTTTCCCCTCAAATGCAGCCAGTTTGTCCCCAAATACAGCCAGTTTGTCCCCAAATACAGCCAGTTTCCCCCAATTGCAGCCCCCAATTGCAGTTAGTTTCCCCTCAAATGCAGCTAGTTTCCCCTCAAATGCAGCCAGTTTCCCCTCAAATGCAGCCAGTTTCCCCCCAATTGCAGCCAGTTTGTCCCCAAATGCAGCCAGTTTGTCCCCAAATACAGCCAGTTTCCCCCCAAATGCAGCCAGTCTCCCCCAATTGCAGCCAGTTTCCCCCCAATTGCAGCCAGTTTCCCCCCAATTGCAGCTAGTTTTCCCTCAAATGCAGCCAGTTTGTCCCCAAATACAGCCAGTTTGTCCCCAAATACAGCCAGTTTCCCCCCAATTGCAGCCAGTTTCCCCCCAATTGCAGCCAGTGTCCCCTCAAATGCAGCCAGTTTCCCCCCAAATACAGCCAGTTTGTCCCCAAATGCAGCCAGTTTCCCCCCAATTGCAGCCAGTTTCCCCTCAAATGCAGCCAGTTTCCCCTCAAATGCAGCCAGTTTCCCCCCAATTGCAGCCAGTTTCCCCCCAAATGCAGCCAGTTTCCCCCCAAATGCAGCCAGTTTCCCCCCAATTGCAGCTAGTTTCCCCCCAAATGCAGCCAGTTTCCCCCCAAATGCAGCCAGTTTGTCCCCAAATGCAGCCAGTTTGTCCCCAAATACAGCCAGTTTCCCCCCAATTGCAGCCAGTTTCCCCTCAAATGCAGCCAGTTTCCCCCCAAATGCAGCCAGTTCCCCCCCCAATTGCAGCCAGTTTCCCCTCAAATGCAGCCAGTTTCCCCTCAAATGCAGCCAGTTTCCCACCAATTGCAGCCAGTTTCCCCTCAAATGCAGCCAGTTTCCCCCCAAATGCAGCCAGTTTCCCCCCAATTGCAGCCATTTTCCCCTCAAATGCAGCCAGTTTCCCCTCAAATGCAGCCAGTTTCCCCCCAAATGCAGCCAGTTTCCCCCCAAATGCATCCAGTTTGTCCCCGATTGCAGCCAGTTTCCCCCCGATTGCAGCCAGTTTCCCCCTAATTGCAGCTAGTTTCCCCTCAAATGCAGCCAGTTTCCCCCCAAATGCAGCCAGTTTGTCCCCAAATACAGCCAGTTTCCCCCCAATTGCAGCAGGTTTCCCCTCAAATGCAGCCAGTCTCCCCTCAAATGCAGCCAGTTTCCCCTTAATTGCAGCCTGTTTCCCCCCAAATGCAGCCAGTTTTCCCCCAAATGCAGCCAGTTTCCCCCCAAATGCTGCCAGTTTCCCCCCAATTGCAGCCAGTTTCCCCTCAAAGGCAGCCAGTTTCCCCTTAAATGCAGCCAGTTTGCCCCCCAAATGCAGCCAGTTTGTCCCCAAATGCAGCCAGTTTGTCCCCAAATGCAGCCAGTTCCCCCCGATTGCAGCCAGTTTCCCCCCAATTTCAGCTAGTTTCCCCTCAAATGCAGCCAGTTTGTCCCTAAATGCAGCCAGTTTGTCCCCAAATGCAGCCAGTTTGTCCCCAAATACAGCCAGTTTGTCCCCAAATACAGCCAGTTTCCCCCCAAATACAGCCAGTTTATCCCCAGATGCAGCCAGTTTGTCCCCAAATACAGCCAGTTTGTCCCCAAATACAGCCAGTTTCCCCCCAAATACAACCAGCTTCCCCCCAATTGCAGCCAGTTTCCCCCCAAATGCAGCCAGTTTGTCCCCAAATGCAGCCAGTTTCCCCCCAATTGCAGCCAGTTTCCCCTCAAATGCAGCCAGTTTCCCCCCAAATGCAGCCAGTTTCCCCCCAAGTGCAGCCAGTTTGTCCCCAAATACAGCCAGATTCCCCCCAAATACAGCCAGTTTCCCCCCAAATACAGCCAGTCCCCCCCAAATACAGCCAGTTTCCCCCCAATTGCAGCCAGTTTCCCCTCAAATGTAGCCAGTTTTCCCTCAAATGCAGCCAGTTTGTCCCCAAATACAGCCAGTTTGTCCCCAAATACAGCCAGTTTGTCCACAATTGCAGCCAGTTTGTCCACAATTGCAGCCAGTTTCCCCCCAATTGCAGCTAGTTTCCCCTCAAATGCAGCCAGTTTCCCCCCAAATACAGCCAGTTTGTCCCCAAATACAGCCAGTTTGTCCCCAATTGCAGCCAGTTTCCCCCCAATTGCAGCCAGTTTCCCCCCAATTGCAGCCAGTTTCCCCTCAAATGCAGCCCGTTTCCCCACAAATGCAGCCAGTTTCCCCCCAATTGCAGCCAGTTTGTCTCCAAATGCAGCCAGTTTCCCCCCCAATTGCAGCCAGTTTCCCCTCAAATGCAGCCAGTTTCCCCTCAAATGCAGCCAGTTTCCCCCCAAATGCAGCCAGTTTCCCCCCAAATGCAGCCAGTTTCCCCTCAAATGCAGCCAGTTTCCCCTCAAATGCAGCCAGTTTCCCCACAAATGCAGCCAGTTTGTCCCCAAATGCAGCCAGTTTCCCCCCGATTGCAGCCAGTTTCCCCCCGATTGCAGCCAGTTTCCCCCCGATTGCAGCCAGTTTCCCCCCAATTGCAGCCAGTTTCCCCTCAAATGTAGCCAGTTTCCCCTCAAATGCAGCCAGTTTGTCCCCAAATACAGCCAGTTTGTCCCCAAATACAGCCAGTTTCCCCCCAATTGCAGCCCCCAATTGCAGCCAGTTTCCCCCCAATTGCAGTTAGTTTCCCCTCAAATGCAGCTAGTTTCCCCTCAAATGCAGCCAGTTTCCCCTCAAATGCAGCCAGTTTCCCCCCAATTGCAGCCAGTTTGTCCCCAAATGCAGCCAGTTTGTCCCCAAATGCAGCCAGTTTCCCCCCGATTGCAGCCAGTTTCCCCCCAAATGCAGCCAGTTTCCCCCCAAATGCAGCCAGTTTGTCCCCAATTGCAGCCAGTTTGTCCCCAAATGCAGCCAGTTTGTCCCCAAATACAGCCAGTTTCCCCCAAATACAGCCAGTTTCCCTCCAAATACAGCCAGTCCCCCCCCCCAAATACAGCCAGTTTCCCTCCAATTGCAGCCAGTTTCCCCTCAAATGTAGCCAGTTTCCCCTCAAATGCAGCCAGTTTGTCCCCAAATACAGCCAGTTTGTCCCCAAATACAGCCAGTTTCCCCCCAAATGCAGCCAGTCTCCCCCCAATTGCAGCCAGTTTCCCCCCAATTGCAGCCAGTTTCCCCCCAATTGCAGCCAGTTTCCCCTCAAATGCAGCCCGTTTCCCCACAAATGCAGCCAGTTTCCCCCCAATTGCAGCCAGTTTGTCTCCAAATGCAGCCTGTTTCCCCCAATTGCAGCCAGTTTCCCCTCAAATGCAGCCAGTTTCCCCTCAAATGCAGCCAGTTTCCCCCCAAATGCAGCCAGTTTCCCCCCAAATGCAGCCAGTTTCCCCTCAAATGCAGCCAGTTTCCCCTCAAATGCAGCCAGTTTCCCCACAAATGCAGCCAGTTTGTCCCCAAATGCAGCCAGTTTCCCCCCGATTGCAGCCAGTTTCCCCCCGATTGCAGCCAGTTTCCCCCCGATTGCAGCCAGTTTCCCCTCAAATGTAGCCAGTTTCCCCTCAAATGCAGCCAGTTTGTCCCCAAATACAGCCAGTTTGTCCCCAAATACAGCCAGTTTCCCCCCAATTGCAGCCCCCAATTGCAGCCAGTTTCCCCCCAATTGCAGTTAGTTTCCCCTCAAATGCAGCTAGTTTCCCCTCAAATGCAGCCAGTTTCCCCTCAAATGCAGCCAGTTTCCCCCCAATTGCAGCCAGTTTGTCCCCAAATGCAGCCAGTTTGTCCCCAAATGCAGCCAGTTTCCCACCGATTGCAGCCAGTTTCCCCCCAATTGCAGCCAGTTTCCCCCCCAAATGCAGCCAGTTTGTCCCCAATTGCAGCCAGTTTGTCCCCAAATGCAGCCAGTTTGTCCCCAAATACAGCCAGTTTCCCCCAAATACAGCCAGTTTCCCTCCAAATACAGCCAGTCCCCCCCCCCAAATACAGCCAGTTTCCCTCCAATTGCAGCCAGTTTCCCCTCAAATGTAGCCAGATTCCCCTCAAATGCAGCCAGTTTGTCCCCAAATACAGCCAGTTTGTCCCCAAATACAGCCAGTTTCCCCCCAAATGCAGCCAGTCTCCCCCCAATTGCAGCCAGTTTCCCCCCAATTGCAGCCAGTTTCCCCCCAATTGCAGCCAGTTTCCCCCCAATTGCAGCTAGTTTTCCCTCAAATGCAGCCAGTTTGTCCCCAAATACAGCCAGTTTGTCCCCAAATAGAGCCAGTTTCCCCCAAATGCAGCCAGTTTCCCCCCAATTGCAGCCAGTTTCCCCCCAATTGCAGCTAGTTTCCCCTCAAATGCAGCCAGTTTCCCCTCAAATGTAGCCAGTTTCCCCTCAAATGCAGCCAGTTTGTCCCAAATACAGCCAGTTTGTCCCCAAATACAGCCAGTTTCCCCCCAATTGCAGCCAGTTTGTCCCCAAATGCAGCCAGTTTGTCCCCAAATGCAGCCAGTTTCCCCCCGATTGCAGCCAGTTTCCCCCCAAATGCAGCCAGTTTCTCCCCAAATACAGCCAGTTTCCCCCCAATTGCAGCCAGTTTCCCCCCAATTGCAGCCAGTTTCCCCCCAATTGCAGCCAGTTTCCCCCCAATTGCAGCCAGTTTCCCCTCAAATGCAGCCCGTTTCCCCACAAATGCAGCCAGTTTCCCCCCAATTGCAGCCAGTTTGTCTCCAAATGCAGCCAGTTTCCCCCCAAATACAGCCAGTTTCCCCCCAAATGCAGCCAGTTTCCCCCCAAATGCAGCCAGTTTCCCCTCAAATTCAGCCAGTTTCCCCCCAATTGCAGCCAGTTTCCCCTCCAATTGCAGCCAGTTTCCCCCCAATTGCAGCTAGTTTCCCCCCAATTGCAGCTAGTTTCCCCTTAAATGCAGCCAGTTTGTCCCCAAATGCAGCCAGTTTCCCCCCAATTGCAGCCAGTTTCCCCCCAATTGCAGCCAGTTTCCAGTTTGTCCCCAAATACAGCCAGTTTCCCCCCCAAATGCAGCCAGTTTCCCCCCAAATGCAGCCAGTTTCCCCCCAATTGCAGCCAGTTTCCCCCCAATTGCAGCTAGTTTCCCCCCAATTGCAGCTAGTTTCCCCTCAAATGCAGCCAGTTTGTCCCCAAATGCAGCCAGTTTCCCCCCAATTGCAGCCAGTTTCCAGTTTGTCCCCAAATACAGCCAGTTTCCCCCCAAATTCAGCCAGTTTCCCCCCAAATGCAGCCAGCTTCCCCCCAATTGCAGCCAGTTTCCCCCCAATTGCAGCTAGTTTCCCCTCAAATGCAGCCAGTTTGTCCCAAAAATGCAGCCAGTTTGTCCCCAATTGCAGCCAGTTTCCCCCCAAATGCAGCCAGTTTGTCTCCAAATGCAGCCAGTTTCCCCCCAATTGCAGCCAGTTTCCCCTCAAATGCAGCCAGTTTCCCCCCAAATGCAGCCAGTTTCCCCCCAAATGCAGCCAGTTTGTCCCCAAATGCAGCCAGTTTGTCCCCAAATGCAGCCAGTTTCCCCCCGATTGCAGCCAGTTTCACCCCAATTGCAGCTAGTTTCCCCTCAAATGCAGCCAGTTTGTCCCCAAATACAGCCAGTTTCCCCCCAATTGCAGCCAGTTTCCCCTCAAATGCAGCCAGTTTCCCCTCAAATGCGGCCAGTTTCCCCCCAAATGCAGCTAGTTTCCCCCCAAATGCAGCCAGTTTCCCCCCAAATGCAGCCAGTTTCCCCCCAATTGCAGCCAGTTTCCAGTTTGTCCCCAAATACAGCCAGTTTCCCCCCAAATACAGCCAGTTTCCCCCCAAATGCAGCCAGTTTCCCCCAAATGCAGCCAGTTTCCCCCCAATTGCAGCTAGTTTCCCCTCAAATGCAGCCAGTTTGTCCCCAAATGCAGCCAGTTTCCCCCCCAATTGCAGCCAGTTTCCCCCCAATTGCAGCTAGTTTCCCCTCAAATGCAGCCAGTTTGTCCCCAAATATAGCCAGTTTCCCCCCAAATGCAGCCAGTTTCCCCCCAAATGCAGTCAGTTTCCCCCCAATTGCAGCCAGTTCCCCCCCCCCCAATTGCAGCCAGTTTCCCCCCAATTGCAGATAGTTTTCCCCCAATTGCAGCTAGTTTCCTGTCAAATGCAGCCAGTTTGTCCCCAAATGCAGCCAGTTTCCCCCCAAATGCAGCCAGTTTCCCCCCAAATGCAGCCAGTTTCCCCCCCAATTGCAGCCGGTTACCCCCAAATTGCAGCCAGTTTCCCCCCAATTGCAGCTAGTTTCCCCCCAAATACAGCCAGTTTCCCCCCAATTGCAGCCAGTTTCCCCCCAATTGCAGCCAGTTTCCCCCCAAATGCAGCCAGTTTCCCCCCAAATGCAGCCAGTTTCCCCCCAATTGCAGCTAGTTTCCCCTCAAATGCAGCCAGTTTGTCCCCAAATGCAGCCAGTTTCCCCCCAATTGCAGCCAGTTTCCCCCCAATTGCAGCCAGTTTCCCCCCAATTGCAGCTAGTTTCCCCCAAAATGCAGCCAGTTTCCCCCCAATTGCAGCCAGTTTCCCCTCCAATTGCAGCCAGTTTCCCCCCAATAGCAGCCAGCTTCCAGTTTGTACCCAAATACAGCCAGTTTCCCCCCCAAATACAGCCAGTTTCCCCCCAAATGCAGCCAGTTTCCCCCCAATTGCAGCCAGTTTCCCCCCAATTGCAGCTAGTTTCCCCTCAAATGCAGCCAGTTTGTCCCCAAATGCAGCCAGTTTCCCCCCAATTGCAGCCAGTTCCCCCCAATTGCAGCTAGTTTCCCCTCAAATGCAGCCAGTTTGTCCCCAAATACAGCCAGTTTCCCCCCAAATGCAGCCAGTTTCCCCCCAAATGCAGTCAGTTTCCCCCCAATTGCAGCCAGTTCCCCCCCAATTGCAGCCAGTTTCCCCCCAATTGCAGCTAGTTTTCCCCCAATTGCAGCTAGTTTCCTGTCAAATGCAGCCAGTTTGTCCCCAAATACAGCCAGTTTCCCCCCCAAATGCAGCCAGTTTCCCCCCAAATGCAGCCAGTTTCCCCCCAATTGCAGCCAGTTCCCCCCAAATTGCAGCCAGTTTCCCCCCAATTGCAGCTAGTTTCCCCTCAAATGCAGCCAGTTTCCCCCCAAACACAGCCAGTTTCCCCCCAATTGCAGCCAGTTTCCCCCCAATTGCAGCCAGTTTCCCGCCAATTGCAGCTAGTTTCCCCTCAAATGCAGCCAGTTTGTCCCCAAATGCAGCCAGTTTCCCCCCAATTGCAGCCAGTTTCCCCCCAATTGCAGCCAGTTTCCCCTCCAATTGCAGCCAGTTTCCCCCCAATTGCAGCTAGTTTCCCCCCAATTGCAGCTAGTTTCCCCTTAAATGCAGCCAGTTTGTCCCCAAATGCAGCCAGTTTGTCCCCAAATACAGCCAGTTTGTCCCCAAATACAGCCAGTTTCCCCTCAAATGCAGCCAGTTTTCCCCCAAATACAGCCAGTTTCTCCCCAAATGCAGCCAGTTTGTCCCCAAATACAGCCAGTTTCTCCCCAAATACAGCCAGTTTCTCCCCAAATGCAGCCAGTTTGTCCCCAAATGCAGCCAGTTTCTCCCCAAATGCAGCCAGTTTGTCCCCAAATGCAGCCAGTTTGTCCCCAAATGCAGCCAGTTTGTCCCCAAATGCAGCCAGTTTCCCCCCAATTGCAGCTAGTTTCCCCTCAAATGCAGCCAGTTTGTCCCCAAATGCAGCCAGTTTCCCCCCAATTGCAGCCAGTTCCCCCCAATTGCAGCTAGTTTCCCCTCAAATGCAGCCAGTTTGTCCCCAAATACAGCCAGTTTCCCCCCAAATGCAGCCAGTTCCCCCCCAAATGCAGTCAGTTTCCCCCCAATTGCAGCCAGTTTCCCCCCCAATTGCAGCCAGTTTCCCCACAATTGCAGCTAGTTTTCCCCCAATTGCAGCTAGTTTCCTGTCAAATGCAGCCAGTTTGTCCCCAAATACAGCCAGTTTCCCCCCAAATGCAGCCAGTTTCCCCCCAATTGCAGCCAGTTCCCCTCAAATTGCAGCCAGTTTCCCCCCAATTGCAGCTAGTTTCCCCTCAAATGCAGCCAGTTTCCCCCCAAACGCAGCCAGTTTCCCCCCAAACACAGCCAGTTTCCCCCCAATTGCAGCCAGTTTCCCCCCAATTGCAGCCAGTTTCCCGCCAATTGCAGCTAGTTTCCCCTCAAATGCAGCCAGTTTGTCCCCAAATGCAGCCAGTTTCCCCCCAATTGCAGCCAGTTTCCCCCCAATTGCAGCCAGTTTCCCCCCAATTGCAGCTAGTTTCCCCCCAAATGCAGCCAGTTTCCCCCCAATTGCAGCCAGTTTCCCCTCCAATTGCAGCCAGTTTCCCCCCAATTGCAGCTAGTTTCCCCCCAATTGCAGCTAGTTTCCCCTTAAATGCAGCCAGTTTGTCCCCAAATGCAGCCAGTTTGTCCCCAAATACAGCCAGTTTCCCCTCAAATGCAGCCAGTTTCCCCCCAAATACAGCCAGTTTGTCCCCAAATACAGCCAGTTTCCCCTCAAATGCAGCCAATTTGTCCCCAAATACAGCCAGTTTGTCCCCAAATACAGCCAGTTTCTCCCCAAATGCAGCCAGTTTGTCCCCAAATGCAGCCAGTTTGTCCCCAAATGCAGCCAGTTTCCCCCAAATGCAGCCAGTTTCCTCCCATATACAGACAGTTTCCCCCCAAATACAGCCAGTTTCCCCCTTGTACGTCCCCTGGTTAACTATTTGGAAGCTGGCTCTGATAGGCACTTCCAAAAACCAACCAGCAGCTGTTATTCAGATGGCAGGCGCTTGCCAAAAATCTGGGACAGTCCCTCCAAATCCGGGACAGACCTAGCAAATCAGGAACAGATCTCAAAACTCCAGGACAGTCCCTCCATTTCCGGTACAGACCTAGCAAATTAGGAAAATACCTCAAAAATCCGGGACAGTTCCTTCATATCTGGGACAGACCTAGCAAATTAGGGAAAGACCTCAAAAATACGGGACAGTCCCTCCAAATCTGGGGCAGACCTAGCAAATCAGGGACAGATCTCAAAAAACCGGGACAGTCCCTCCATGTCCGGGACAGGAAAAGACCTCAACATTCCAGGACAGACTTAGCAAATTAGGAAAAGACCTCAAAAATCCGGGACAGTCCCTTCATATCTGGGACAGACCTAGCAAATCAGGAACAGATCTCAAAACTCCAGGACAGTCCCTCCATATCCAGTACAGACCTAGCAAATTAGGAAAAAAACTCAAAAATCCGGGACAGTCCCTTCATATCCTGGACAGACCTAGCAAATTAGGAAAAAACCTCAAAAATCCAGGACAGTCCCTCCATATCCAGTACAGACCTAGCAAATTATGAAAAAAACTCAAAAATCCAGGACAGTCCCTCCATATCCAGTACAGACCTAGCAAATTATGAAAAAAACTCAAAAATCCAGGACAGTCCCTCCATATCCAGTACAGACCTAGCAAATTAGGAAAAAAACTCAAAAATCCAGGACAGTCCCTCCATATCCAGTACAGACCTAGCAAATTAGGAAAAAACCTCAAAAATCCAGGACAGTCCCTCCATATCCAGTACAGACCTAGCAAATTATGAAAAAAACTCAAAAATCCAGGACAGTCCCTCCATATCCAGTACAGACCTAGCAAATTAGGAAAAAACCTCAAAAATCCGGGACAGTCCCTCCATATCCAGTACAGACCTAGCAAATTAGGAAAAAAACTCAAAAATCCGGGACAGTCCCTCCATATCCAGTACAGACCTAGCAAATTAGGAAAAAAACTCAAAAATCCGGGACAGTCCCTTCATATCCGGGACAGACCTAGCAGAACAAGGGGCAGACCTCAAAAAAAGGGGGCAGTCCCTACAAATGCGGGACAGTCGGGATCTATGCGTTGCTGCGCCATGCATTTTTGCAGAGATATTTACAGAGATAGAAGGACTGCAGGATACTTTACCTTCCGCAGGTGTGCACTGAAAATCACCTTCCCCTCCCCCCAAGATGAAAACTTTATGTCAAATATCTCCAGTTTTGGAAAACTTCTGAAGCTTTAAGGGGCCCCTTTCCACCTGTACAGCACGTTTCTGCACGGATGTTAAGGTATTTCATGTGGTGATGTCACAGTCTTTTCTCGCTATTCCCCATAGTCAGGCTGTAAAGAAGCGGGAGAAATATTAGGATTGGATGTGAAGTGTTGGAGAGGTCCGGTACGGGTCTGGAACGCTCTCAGCAGTGACGGCGTTGTGTCTCGGAGGGGGGTCCCTGCGGGGTGGGTTGGGGTGACTCAGGACTGCCGCCCGTCATTCTCTCCGGGGGTCTCACAGCTGGACCCCGACGGATTCCGCAGGGCAGGAACAGAAAAAGAACATAAAGCTAAGCTCCGCCCACAAAAACCTTCCATTACATACTGGATATTCCTCAGTAGTCACCTTCACAAACCCAGATATTACCTTGTAAAAGTAGCTGTGATATCATCACTGTACAGAGCCTGGGCAGATATTTTTTTGTATATTTGGCATCACAACATTAGTCCCAGCAGTACACTGAGCTGCGCATGCACACAGGAGTTCATTCGTCCCAGCATCTGGCACATGCCAGGATTGTACACCGAGCTGCGCATGCACACAGGAGTTAATTCCCAAAATCCCAAGCAGTGTTGTCAGCCCCTCCCAATTCTCCCATACTGCACTACAGAACTCCTCCCCACTCTCCTCATCCCCATAACATAAGTCCAGCAGGGGAGAACTTGGGGCGGGGCTGACAACAAGAGCCATGGTTGTCAGCTCAATACAGGAAGTTCGGCGCTCGCTGGATTGCTGGGAAGGTGTGTATTGCAGCAATGTGCTGTGCGTCACGTCACGTCACGGTACGGTTCGGGCAGTATGAGCTCAGCTGTCGCAAGGACAGGAGCCCTAATTATTGCAGCACCCGTCACCCACAACAATCGCCTCCCTGACCCTAAGAAGTGGTGGAGACTCAGAATGTGACACCACATCCAAAAGAAAACGTGGCCTTTAACCACTTAAGGACCGGGGCCTATTTTTCAAACTTGTTGTTTACAAGTTAAAATCTGTTTTTTTTTGCTAGAAAATTACTCAGAACCCCCCAAACATTATACTGAGGACACAGATTCCCGAGTCCCTTTCTCTGCAGCCTCAGCTGCACTGGAGAGGAGAGGAACAGAGGCTCCTCTCCATTCATAAACTGACACATCGTAAACACAGTTTATGACGCTCAGTGAGACTTATGAATGGACAGTCAGTGATCACAGACTCTGTGCATTCAGAAATTACATATTTACCGGCTCCTTCCTCTGCTCTCCACCCTGACAGATCGAGGACAGAGGGGGCAGAGGAGCACGGAGGGGGACAGAGGAGCACAGAGGGGGGACCGAAGTATGGAGGGGTGACCGGAGCAAGGAGGGGGACCGGAGCATAGAGGGGGACCGGAGCAAGGAGGGGGACCGGAGCAAGGAGGGGGGCCGAGAAGGACAGAAGGGGACAGGGGAGCACGGAAGGAGACCGAAGCATGGAGGGAGGACCGGAGCACGCAGGGGGGACCGGAGCACAGGAGGGGGACTGGAGCAAGGAGGGGAACAGGAGCAAGGAGGGGGACCGAGGAGTGGGACCGGAGCACGGAGGGGGACAGAGGAGCACAGAGGGGGACCGAAGTACGGAGGGGTGACTGGAGCACGAAGGGGGACCGGAGCAAGGAGGGGGACCGGAGCAAGGAGGGTGGCCGAGAAGGACGGAAGGGGACAGGGGAGCACGGAAGGGGACCGAAGCATGGAGGGAGGACCTGAGTAAGGAGGGGGGACCGGAGCACAGAGGGGGACTGGAGCAAGGAGGGGGACAGGAGCAAGGAGGGGGACCGAGGAGGGGGACAGGAGCACGGAGGGGGACAGGAGCAAGGAGGGGGACAGAGGAGCACAGAGGGGGACCGGAGCACGGAGGGGGGACGAGGAGCATGGAGGGGGACCGAGGAGCACGGAGGGGGACCGGAGCAAGGAGAGGGATCGGAGGAGGATATGGGGTACAGTCAGGGGTGAGCGGTGTGGCGCTGGGGAGGAATTACAATCACTGAGCTCCCTGTATAGATTTCAATAAATCAGCTGAAAGCCGCGGGAGAGAGGAGGAGAAGCGTCTGTCAGCTGCTTTATTAAAATCTATACAAAGGGGATCGGTGATTGTAACTCCTCCCCAGCGCCGCACCTATTCGGGCCCGTTCACACTGGAATGCTGTGCTGGAGAGCCGCGTTCCCATTCAGCTTCCCGCATCGCATTCTGGTTGCAATTTTCTTTGCGATCTGCTGCAGGGGTCAGTTCAAGTTAACGCAGGGTTGCCACCTTTTCTTTAGGTCAAACACGAACACTTTATCGGCGCACGGAATTTTTTTTTTTTTTATATAGTATAGACTATACTGTACATATATTTTGCAATTAAATAACATTTTTAATCACATGAAGTTAATCACAAGAGTCTAGTTCCCCTTTTGTAAGGGGGGGATCCGCACTCAGATATGCAACGATATTTTATATATATATATATATATATATATATATATATATATATATGATATATGTTTTTATATTTATATACACACACACGTATATTATATACATGTGTAAGCCCGCCCATGCCTATGACTTCCTTTACTTCGCTGCTATGGGCTCGAGCCCCAGATCCTTTGTAGACCCGGCAATGCCCCTGTTGTTAGCTGTTGTTAGTTTGTTACTTTGTTGTAATAGGTTGTAATATTTGGATAAAGAAACAAATACATTGATATTCTTGATGCCTAAAGTAACTTGTATTTGATTTGTACTTGAAATTTTGATACTTATGAATGAAGCATCTACTAATGTTGATAGTTTTAGCTGCGGCTTGATAAAACAGAATGGTGGGAGACGGAGTTTTCTCTCTCCATTGTACAGGTGCATTAGATACCAAACTGCAAATGACTATCCCCACCTAGTGGTAGTGTATGAGTAATACATGGACACCTTCCACATACCTGAAACATGGCTGGTGCTACCTTGAGGTCTTTCCACCAACAGAACAGCATCCAGAGGTAATTGCCACTAAAGACCTGCCATCTGTAGGTAGGTGGCTGGGCAGAGGTAACTTCCACTAAAGACCTGCCATCTGTAGGTGGCTGGGCAGAGGTAACTTCCACTAAAGACCTGCCATCTGTAGGTGGGCACCTGGGCAGAGGTAACTTCCACTAAAGACCTGCCATCTGTAGGTGGGCACCTGGGCAGAGGTAACTTCCACTAAAGACCTGCCATCTGTAGGTGGCTGGGCAGAGGTAACTTCCACTAAAGACCTGCCATCTGTAGGTGGGCACCTGGGCAGAGGTAACTTCCACTAAAGACCTGCCATCTGTAGGTGGCTGGGCAGAGGTAACTTCCACTAAAGACCTGCCATCTGTAGGTGGGCACCTGGGCAGAGGTAACTTCCATTAAAGACCTGCCATCTGTAGGTGGCTGGGCAGAGGTAACTTCCACTAAAGACCTGCCATCTGTAGGTGGGCACCTGGGCAGAGGTAACTTCCACTAAAGACCTGCCATCTGTAGGGGGCTGGGCAGAGGTAACTTCCACTAAAGACCTGCCATCTGTAGGTGGCTGGGCAGAGGTAACTTCCACTAAAGACCTGCCATCTGTAGGTGGCGGGGCAGAGGTAATTTCCACTAAAGACCTGCCATCTGTAGGTGGGCACCTGGGCAGAGGTAACTTCCACTAAAGACCTGCCATCTGTAGGTGGGCACCTGGGAAGAGGTAACTTCCACTAAAGACCTGCCATCTGTAGGTGGGCACCTGGGCAGAGGTAATTTCCACTAAAGACCTGCCATCTGTAGGTGGGCACCTGGGCAGAGGTAACTTCCACTACAGACCTGCCATCTGTAGGTGGACACCTGGGCAGAGGTAACTTCCACTAAAGACCTGCCATCTGTAGGTGGGCACCTGGGCAGAGGTAACTTCCACTAAAGACCTGCCATCTGTAGGTGGGCACCTGGGCAGAGGTAACTTCCACTAAAGACCTGCCATCTGTAGGTGGGCACCTGGGAAGAGGTAACTTCCACTAAAGACCTGCCATCTGTAGGTGGGCACCTGGGCAGAGGTTAGCGTTGACTTCAAGCCATGGCCACAAGGGGAAGCAAAATCAGAGAGGCACACAGAGGAGGGTGTTGTGGTCAATAAGCGTGGGGTCTGCTCTTAGTGCTCTTAGGGGCAGAACTTTTAGTTTTACATCTTAAAAATGGCTGACAGGTGCTCCTTTAGCTGAAATCAGATGGTAACAAGAATACGCTTTGCCACACAGGAAGTCCATTACGTGTTGGAAAATATCCCCCCTCCCCCCCCCCCTCGATGTACCACTTTCATTTCTTGCGAGTTGTGAAACTTTTATGCCCTGTACACACGATCGGATTTCCGATGGAATAAAATCCGATGGAATTTTCCGTCGGAATTCCGATGAAGCTGACTTCCATCAGTCTTGCCTGCACACCATCAGACAAAATTCTGACCGTCCAAAACGCCGTGACGTAAAACACTCCGACGAGCCGAGAAAAATTAAGTTTAATGCTTCTGAGCATGCGTCTACTTCATTCTGAGCATGCGTGGGTTTTTTTCTCCGTTGGAGTTCCACACAGACGATCGGAATTTCCTATCGTTTTTTTTTCCCATCGGATAAATTTAAAACATGTTCTATTTTTTAACACCGATGGAAAAAAGTCAGATGGGGCCCACACACGATCTTTTTTTTCCGATGAAAAAAGTCCATCTGACCGTGTGTACAGGGCTTTAGAGAAATGACCTGAATTGGAAACGATGCATAGAGGTTGTTCCATCTATCTGTGTACAGAAATGTAGATTCTTGCAGGATTCTAATAGGTGTAGATATGTGATTTCTACACATATTGACACGTTTTTTGCAACATTGCAATAAAAAAAAATAAAAAAAGTATTTCTGAGTATGATGCTACAAGCTCGGCACTCCTATTTCTGGGCAGTTTCTCCCATTCTTCTTCTTTGTAGGACCTCTCAAGCTCCATCAGGTTGGATGGGAAGCATCGGTGCACAGCCATTTCTTTTTCGTACATCACGGGACACAGAGCGACTTAGTCATTACTAATGGGTTATATAGATTACCTTCAGGTGTTGGCACTGGCCAATTCCAAACCGGAAGTACCCTCCCCTATATAAGCCCCTCCCACCCGGGAGCACCTCAGTTTTTTGCCAGTGTCTAAGGTGTTGGCCAAAGAGTAACATGTGTTTTCACTGGGCTTGCGTACAGGTTCTTTTGGGCCTTAGTAAGCTGTTCCGGATCCCACCAAAAAAGCTTCATAGCTAAACGGTCGGTACCCGGGCCTTGCAGCAGAAGAGCAAGGTTTTGCCTGTAATGCTTCTCTTAGGAGGGCTGGACCCTGGGATCCAGAGCTCTGGTCATACCCACGACCAAGATGTTGTCTGTGCAGGGTGCTATACAGGTCCAGGGGAGTGGAATCCTTGGGAACCCGGTCCCTGAAGGTTTAATTACAATGCCTGCCGTGATAGGTGAAGTTTGGACTTCTGTGGACCAAACAAAGTCCTGCGGCGGGGATCAGGTAAGTGGGGGCCCCCAGGAACTTGGTTCTATTGGGGCACCCCCAAGCCTAATTTGTCTTTCTGTCTGTTACCTAACGGTATTCCCGCTAAATATCTGTGTTTGCCTGTAACTACTGAAAATGTAAAATTTTAATAGTAGTCAAGAAAAAAAAAAAGGGGACCGCGGTACCTGTGTTAAACCACTAGAGGCCGCTGTAGTCCATTTTTCTTGTCATGTGGATCTTTGGTTTTCTCAAGTCAAAAGATCCAGGCAGCTGGTAAGTTTCTCTGTGGGAATCCACTTCCTCTGCCCTGTTGCTGCGCTCATCCACCGCACAGGCCCTCCGGCAAAAAGGGCCCTGGCTCCTAATCCCCTGTTTGATTTCGAAAAGGGCGCCAATGGCGCACGGGCGCGCGCGCGGGCGCGTGCACGCGCCTCCTATGAAAAAAAAGGGGCGGGGCGGGTGGATGACGCTCGATGCGCGCCGCGGCGCTTCTGCGCATGTGCGGGCGTCCCAGCATAGTTAAAAGACACAGTACAAGTGTCAGCTGGATGCAAACAGAGCTAGCAACAAACAGTGGCACACAGAGGCGGTTGATGCAGGCATCCCCATAGAAAGGCACTTTAGTGGACACCAGCTGGTATATAGCAGCACCTGTGTTAGATTATTACCAGCAAAATTGGTGTATGACGACGGGAATACCTCAGCTTTGTGCTTAAAGGATATGTCGTCCAGACGCTCCGGAAATAGATCTTCCAGGAAGCCAAAGGGGTCTCCATCGGGCTCTGAGGATATTGGGCATGCTTGTACTGCACCAATCTCCCCTGAGAATTCAGAGGTCAGTAGCCGTAGAAACCCCGCAGGAATGCCTGGTGCTGCGGCTGTCCCCAGTCCACCTGCTCCTGTATATATAACAGAGGAGGTTTTATCCTCAACTCTGGGAGGATTGGAAGAGAGATTAACAGCATTGATCGCTGCTTCCCTGTCTCAGGAAAAGCGCGTCCGATCTCCGTCTCCTCCTTCAGAGTGCCTGTTAGTGGAGGAACAGCCCCACACAGAGATCGACCTACCTGAAGGGGATCAGGATGAGGTTGATTCAGTTATGGAGGAATCAACAGTGGAAGAACCTTTCTCAGCTTCTCAGGCTGAAAGATTATGGGTTCAGTCTCTGACTAACATGGTCCGATCAGCATTTAAAATGCCTCTGGCGGAACCACCATCCACTACGGTTTCCTCGCTGGGGTCGCTAAAAGCTCCCCAGGCTGTCTGTTCCTTCCCAATCCACCCTTTATTAGAAGGGCTTATTTACCAGGATTGGGAGCATCCTGATAAAATATTTGCTCCCCCCAAGAGATTTCCGGTGATCTATCCCATGGAGGATAAGTTCATAAAAAAATGGAGGGTCCCTACAGTGGACGCAGCCATCTCTTCTGTTAACAAATCACTGACATGTCCAGTAGATAATGTTCCAATGTTCAAAGACCCAATAGATAAAAAATTGGAGTCTTTACTAAAATCTGCTTTCTCTACAGCAAGCATGGTGACACAACCTGCGGTAGCAGCGATTGGAGTCTGCCAAGCAGTGAAAGATCAGTTGAAACAAGTCTTAAGGGACTTACCAGATCAGCAGGCTCTTGCCCTAGCTGACCTGCCTAGAGCCTTGTGTTTTGCGGTGGACGCCATAAAGGATACAATCCAACAGGCCTCCCGCTTTACGCTGTCTATAGTACATATGCGTAGGCTTCTGTGGCTCAAAAACTGGTCTGCTGAAGCTCCCTGTAAAAAACTGCTGGTTAGCTTCCCATTTCATGGAGAACGCTTATTTGGAGAAGATCTGGACAAATATATCCAGAAAATTTCTGCCGGTAAAAGTTCACTCTTACCGGTTAAGAACAAGGGTAGAAGTCCTTCTTTTAAGAGGCCTACTTCTCCAGTCCCTGGCACATCGGCTGTGAAACAGTTCCGACGGCCTCCGCGGTCAAATCCAGGGGGCAGAAATCAGGGACAATCACAGGGTATCAAGAAACCCTGGGTCAAGAGAGGTACAAAACCTCCCCCTAAGTCATGAAGGGTTGCCCCCACTCAGTCGGGTGAGGGGAAGACTTCAGTTGTTCACAGAGACCTGGCGGGACACCATCAGAGATGGGTGATCCCCGCAGTAAGTCTGGGATACAGGCTGGAGTTAAAAGACATTCCTCCTGCCCATTTTATAAGGTCAAACGTGCCAAGCGATCCCCAGAAGAGTGGATCCCTCCTTCTGGCACTAGAGCAACTATTGCCCCAAGGGTAATCATGAAGGTTCCCTTGAAAGAAAACGGGTTCGGGTTTTACTCGAACCTCGTCACAGTCCCCAAACCAAATGGGGACATGAGGCCCATATTGAATATAAAAGGGCTAAACAAGTTCCTACATATCAGGACTTTTTTCGGATGGAGTCGATCCGATCGGTGGCCACCGCCCTACAAGGGCAGGAATGGTTAGCCTCGATCGACATAAGGGATGCTTATTTGCATATTCCCATTTGTCCGGCCCACCAGAAATTTCTACGCCTTGCAGTAGAAGGGCGCCATTTTCAGTTCAGAGCCTTACCTTTCGGTCTGGCCACGGCACCCCGAGTGTTCACAAAAATTCTGGCCCTACGATTGGCCAAACTAGGAACACAAGGTGTAACGATAATGGCATATCTAGACGACTTGTTGCTGATAGACCACTCAGTGAAAAAAACTAGAAGTGGTCGTTCACAAGATAATCAAGTATCTGGAATCTCACGGTTGCATTATCAACCGAGACAAGTCAGCCCTAAAACCAGTCAAAAGCCTGGAATACTTGGGGGCTAAGACTGGATTCAAATCAGAGAAAGATTTTCTTACCTCCAGAGAAGGTGTCGTCTTTGAAAGATTTGACCCACTTAGTGGGTACAAAAAAGAAAAACCATCCATACGCCTGTGTATAAGGCTGCTGGGAAAAATGGTGGCTTCATTCGAAGCGGTACCCTACGGTCAATTCCATTCAAGGAACTTGCAGAGGGCCATACTGTCAGCCTGGAACAAAAAAGTTCAGGCTTTAGACTTACCAATGTCCCTGTCCCCTTCCGTTCGCAAGAGCCTCCATTGGTGGTTGGTGCCCCAGAATCTGGGAAGGGAAACCCTTCAGTCCGGTTTCTTGGAAGGTGGTCACTACAGTTGCCAGCCTCATAGGCTGGGGGGCAGTACTGGAGCAATGGTCTCTCCAGGGCAAGTGGTCAGAAGCAGAGAAGGCCCTGCCCACCAATCTCTTAGAGATACGAGCAGCCCGGTATGCCCTAGTAGCATGGACATCCAAACTCCAAGGGTCACCTGTCAGAATTCAATCAGACAATGCCACAGCAGTGGCATATATCAATCTCCAGGGTGGCACCAGGAGTCGTGCAGCGCAGAGGGAAGCGAAATGCATCCTGGAATGGGCAGAAAGGTATGTCACAGCCATATCCGCGGTTTTCATCCCAGGAGTGGAAAATTGGAGAGCGGACTTTTTTAAGTCGCCAGCAATTATGCCCGGGGGAATGGTCTCTTCACCCCGAGGTTTTCCAGGCAATATGCCAGCGGTGGGGAACACCGGATGTAGATCTGCTAGCATCCAGATTCAACGCAAAGGTGGACAGATTTGTGTCTCGCACAAAGGATCCCCTAGCTTGCGGTTCGGATACCCTAGTGTTCCCTTGGGATCAGTTCAAGCTGATATATGCATTCCCACCGCGATTAATCCGCAGAATCAGGGTAGAAAAGAAACCAGTGATTCTGGTGGCTCCAGCGTGGCCCCGAAGGGCATGGTACGCGGAGATTGTAAAAATGTCAGTGGGAAGTCCTTGGACCCTCCCACATCGTCCGGACCTGCTTTCGCAAGGACCGATATACTACCCTTCCTTACCAGCCCTAGGTTGACGGCCTGGCTATAGAAGCCCACATTCTAAAAAAGAGAGGGCTCTCTAATCCTGTGGTATCTACCATGATCAATGCCAGGAAGCCGGTATCCAGGCAGATCTATTATAGGATCTAGAAGGCGTACATCACGTGGGGTGAGGCCAGGAAATGGCATCCACGTAAGTACGTAATAGGTAGGATTCTGGACTTCCTACAATGGGCTGTACATAGGAAGCTTGCCTTGAGTACTATCAAGGGTCAGACGGCCTTGTCAATATTTTTTTCAAAGGCCCTTGGCTTTGCATTCATTAATCAAAGCTTTCATACAAGGAGTGATGCGTATTAGCCCTCCGGTTAGTATTCCCATATGTCCATGGGACTTAAACCTGGTTCTGTCGGTTCTACAGAAACAACCATTTGAACCATTACAACACATTTTCTTGGTTCTTTTCACCAGGAAATTGATTTTCTTAGTAGCCATTTGTTCGGCTAAAAGAGTATCGGAATTAGCCGCCTTTTCCTGTAAGGAGCCATATCTGGTTATCCATAAGGACAGAGTAGTGTTACGTCCTCATCCAGCCTTTCTTCCTAAGGTGGTATCGAGGTTTCATTTGAACCAAGATGTGGTTCTTCCTTCCTTTTTCCCCAAACCTACTTCGGTAGAGGAAAAGTTATTGCATTCTTTGGATGTAGTAAGAGCAGTTAAAGCTTATCTTAAAGCCACTGCTCAGATTCGCAGAACGGATACTTTGTTTATACTGCCGGAAGGCCCCAGAAAGGGTCAGGCAGCATCAAAAATCTACTTTAGCCAAGTGGATTCGACAGGTCATAATACAAGCCCATGGCTTGAAAAGGAGACCGCCTCCGTTCAAAGTTAGGGCGCACTCCACGAGAGCAGTTGGAACTTCATGGGCAGTGCATCACCAGGCCTCCCTGGCTCAAGTCTGTAAGGCCGCAACATGGTCTTCAGTACACACGTTTACTAGGTTCTACCAGGTGGACGTTAGAAGTCAGGAGGATGTCGCCTTTGGGCGCAGTGTGTTGCAGGCCGCAAAAGATCCTCATGCCTGATGGCGCCCAGCTTATGTATCCCTCCCCTCATTTGGCATTGCTTTGGGAAGTCCCATTAGTAATGACTAAGTCGCTCTGTGTCCCGTGATGTACGAAAAAGAAAAAGGGATTTTTATAACAGCTTACCTGTAAAATCCTTTTCTTGGAGTACATCACGGGACACAGAGCTCCCACCCCTCTTTTTGGGACACTTATTGCTTGGCTACAAAACTGAGGTGCTCCCGGGTGGGAGGGGCTTATATAGGGGAGGGTACTTCCGGTTTGGAATTGGCCAGTGCCAACACCTGAAGGTAATTCTATATAACCCATTAGTAATGACTAAGTCGCTCTGTGTCCCGTGATGTACTCCAAGAAAAGGATTTTACAGGTAAGCTGTTATAAAAATCCCTTTTTTCAGATCTTTCCACAGATGTTCAATCGGGTTCAGGTCTGGGCTCTGGCTGGACCACTCCAGGACATTCACAGAGTTGTCCCGTAGCCACTCCTTTGTTATCTTGGCTGTGTGCTTAGGGTTGTTGTCCTGTTGGAAGATGAACCTTCTCCCCAGAATGAGGTCCAGACTGCTCTGGAGCAGGTTTTCATCAAGGATGTCTCTGTGCATTCATCTTTCCCTCGATCCTGACTAGTCTCCCATTTCCTGCTGCTGAAAAACATCCCCACAGCATAATGCTGCCACCACCATGCTTCACAGTAGGAATGTATTGGCCAGGTGATGAGCGGTGCCTGGTTTCCTCCAGACATGACGCTTGCCATTCAGGCCAAAGAGTTCAATCTTTGTTTCATCAGACCAGAGAATTTTGTTTCTCATGGTCTGAGAGTCCTTCAGGTGCCTTTTGACAAACTCCAGGTGGGCTGTCATGTGCCTTTTACTAAGGAGTGGCTTCCGTCTGGCCACTCCCCCATAGAGGCCTGATTGGTGGAGTGCTGCAGAGATGGTTGTTCTTCTGGAAGGTTCTCCTCTCTCCACAGAGAAATGCTGGAGCTCTGTCAGAGTGACCATCGGGTTCTTGGTCACCTCCCTGACTAAGGCCCCCCTCCGCCGATCGCTCAGTTTGGCCGGGCGGCTCTAGGAAGAGTCCTGGTGGTTCCAAACTTCTTCCATTTACAGATGATGGAGGCCACTGTGCTCATTGGGACCTTCAATGCTGCAGAAATGTTTCTGTACCCTTCCCCCGATCTGTGTCTCCATACAATCCTGTCTCCGAGGTCTACAGACAATTCCTTGGACTTCATGGCTTGGTTTGTGCTCTGACATGCACTGATACCTGTGGAACCTTCTATAGACAGGTGTGTGCCTTTCCAAATCATGTCCAATCACCTGAATTTACCACAGGTGGACTCCAATCAAGTTGTAGAAACATCTCAAGGATGATCAGTGGAAACAGGAGGCACCTGAGCTCAATTCTGAGTGTCATGACAAAGTCTGTGATACTTATGTACATGGGAGGAGCCTGTGATACTTATGTACATGGGTGGGGTCTGTGATACTTATGTACATGGGAGGAGCCTGTGATACTTCTGTACATGGGAGGAGTCTGTAATACTCATGTACATGGGAGGAGCCTGTGATCCTTATGTACATGGGAGGAGCCTGTGATACTTATGGACATGGGAGGAGCCTGTGATACTTATGGACATGGGAGGAGCCTGTGATACTTATGTACATGGGAGGAGCCTGTGATACTTATGTACATGGGAGGAGCCTGTGATACTTATGTACATGGGAGGAGCCTGTGATACTTATGTATATGGGAGGAGCCTGTGATACTTATGTACATGGGAGGAGGCTGTGATATTTATGTACATGGGAGGAGCCTGTGATATTTATGTATATGGGAGGAGCCTGTGATATTTATGTACATGGGAGGAGCCTGTGATATTTATGTACATGGGAGGAGCCTGTGATACTTATGTAGATGGGAGGAGCCTGTGATACTTATGTACATGGGAGGAGCCTGTGATACTTATGTATATGGGAGGAGCCTGTGATACTTATGTACATGGGAGGAGCCTGTGATACTTATGTACATGGGAGGAGCCTGTGATACTAATGTACATGGGAGGAGCCTGTGATACTTATGTACATGGGAGGAGCCTGTGATACTTATGTGCATGGGAGGAGCCTGTGATACTTATGTACATGGGAGGAGCCTGTGATACTTATGTATATGGGAGGAGCCTGTGATACTTATGTACATGGGAGGAGCCTGTGATACTTATGTACATGGGAGGAGCCTGTGATACTAATGTACATGGGAGGAGCCTGTGATACTTATGTACATGGGAGGAGCCTGTGATACTTATGTGCATGGGAGGAGCCTGTGATACTTATGTACATGGGATTTTTTTCCTTTTCAATTTTTAATACATTTGGAAAGATTTCAAACAAACTTCTTTCATGTTGTCATTATGAGGAAACGTTTGTAGAATTTTTGAGGAAAATAATGAATTTATTCCATATTGGAATAAGGCTGTAACATAACAAAATGTAGAAAAAGTGAAGCGCTGTGAATACTTTCTGGATGCTCTGTATAACATACTAAAAATCATCTGTAATTAGCTGCTGCAGTGCCTATTGTTCAGCACCAGGTGGCAGCATTCTCCCATTAATGAGTTTTGCATTACCGCTGTCCCTACCTAAAGTCTGTCAGAGTAAGCCACAAAAAATAAATAAAAAATAAAAATCTCCCTACAAGTTAATGTCATAATCTGCTAGTATGCATCGCATACTAGCAGATTATGAAAAAGACTTACCTGAAAACAAAGCACTCCAGCGGCTCGCTGACAGGGCTTCTAATTTCGCCCCACACGAGTGACGCCGAGCCGCAATGGCGCCACTCATGTGCAATGGAGTCACGGCTGCCGCACAGCTCCCTCAATGGATGGCACACCGTCCATTGAGAGCGCAGCGCACATGTGGCAGTGATATCACCGGCGCTGCCTAACAACTTGACCCCAGGGAAGATTTACCCCCCTTCATGACCAGACCATTTTTTGCGATACGGCACTGCGTTACTTTAATTGACAATTGCAGTCGTGTGACACTGTACAGAAATAAAATGTAAGTATTTTTTATTTTTTTCCCCACAAATAGAGATTTATTTTTGTGGTATTTGATCCCCACTGCATTTTTCTTTTTTGCTCAATAAAAAAAAAAAAAAAAAAAAAGACCAACAATTTAAAAAAGAAAAAAAAAATTTTTTTTTACTTTTTTACTTTCTGCTATAAAACATATCCAATATAAAAATAAAATAAAAAATAAATACATTTCTTTATCAGTTTAGGCCAATATGTATTCTGCTACATATTTTTGGTCAAACATTCCCAATAAGCGTAAAATGATTGGTTTGCGCAAAAGTTATAGCATCTACAAACTATGGGATATATTTATGTATTTTCTTTTTTTTATACTAGTAATGGCGGCGATTGGTGACTTATAGCGGAAATGCGATATTGCGACGGTCAATCGGACACTAACTGACACTTTGCGGGAACCAGTGACACTAATACAGTGATCAATGCTAAAAAAAAAATGCACTGTCACTGTACTAATGACACTGGCTGGGAAGGGGTTAAACATCAGGGACGATCAAAGGGTTAACTGTGTGCCTAGCCAGTGTTTTTGATGCAGATGGTGCCCCTTCCAAATGGAAGAATTCTCCATGACACAGGCTGCACCTATACCAACTAGAAGGGTTCACAACACCACAAATGGCTCCTTCCAACTTAATGAACTCACCTTGCCAAAGATGGTGCCATTACCAACTGAATTGATTCACCATGCCACAGATGTGGCCTTTACCAACAGGAAGGTCATGCCAGAGATGGCACCTCTATCAACTGGAATGATTCACCATACCACAGATGGCACTTTAACCAGCTATGCCACAGATGGTGCCTCTTCCTACTAGAAGGATTCACCATGGCACAGGTGGTGCTTTAGGCAACAGGAAAGATTCACCCTACCACAGATGGAACCTTTTCTATCTAAAAAGTTTCACCATTTCACAGATGGCACTTTAACCAACTGGAAAGATTCACTAGGCCACAGATGGTGCCCTTTTTCAACTGGAAGGATTCACTAGGCCACAGATGGTGCCCCTTTTCAACTGGAAGGATTCACTAGGCCACAGATGGTGCCCTTTTTCAACTGGAAGGATTCACTAGGCCACAGATGGTGCCCCTTTTCAACTGGAAGGATTCACTAGGCCACAGATGGTGCCCTTTTTCAACTGGAAGGATTCACTAGGCCACAGATGGTGCCCCTTTTCAACTGGAAGGATTCACTAGGCCACAGATGGCGCCCCTTTTCAACTGGAAGGATTCACTAGGCCACAGATGGTGCCCCTTTTCAACTGGAAGGATTCACTAGGCCACAGATGGCGCCCCTTTTCAACTGGAAGGATTCACTAGGCCACAGATGGTGCCCCTTTTCAACTGGAAGGATTCACTAGGCCACAGATGGCGCCCCTTTTCAACTGGAAGGATTCACTAGGCCACAGATGGTGCCCCTTTTCAACTGGAAGGATTCACTAGGCCACAGATGGCGCCCCTTTTCAACTGGAAGGATTCACTAGGCCACAGATGGTGCCCCTTTTCAACTGGAAGGATTCACTAGGCCACAGATGGTGCCCCTTTTCAACTGGAAGGATTCACTAGGCCACAGATGGTGCCCCTTTTCAACTGGAAGGATTCACTAGGTCACAGATGGTGCCCCTTTTCAACTGGAAGGATTCACTAGGCCACAGATGGTGCCCCTTTTCAACTGGAAGGATTCACTAGGCCACAGATGGCGCCCCTTTTCAACTGGAAGGATTCACTAGGCCACAGATGGTGCCCCTTTTCAACTGGAAGGATTCACTAGGCCACAGATGGTGCCCCTTTTCAACTGGAAGGATTCACTAGGCCACAGATGGTGCCCCTTTTCAACTGGAAGGATTCACTAGGTCACAGATGGTGCCCCTTTTCAACTGGAAGGATTCACTAGGCCACAGATGGTGCCCCTTTTCAACTGGAAGGATTCACAATTCCAAAGGTGCTTTAACCAACTAGAAGAATCCATCTTGCCACAGATGACATCTTTTCCAACCACAGCATCTACAGAGACCACCAATGGAAAAGGGGTTCACCAACTTATTGCTGGATTCTCTTCCCAACAACCGCCATGAGATATTGATACCTGACGAATGCCAAAACTGTACCTTGGACCCCAAGCAGTTGAAATGAACATATTTTATTACAATTGTCCAAAATGTGACGTGTAGAATATCTTGTCTTCCGAACGTTGGCTCTCTTTTGCAACCAATCAGTTCAATCTTTCAACTGCATGAAAATGAAGACTTGTGTTTCAATGGCGTCTAGACATATTACTGGATAGTATTAATGCTTGAGGTGGTTGTAGCCTTAAGCCCCGTACACACAACCGTTTTTCTCGGCAAGAAAACTCTGCTGGGAGCGCTTTTTGCCGAGAAAAACATTGGTGTGTATGGTTTCTCGGCAGGAAAACAGCCGGGAATCTCGACGAGAAAAATGGAGAACCTGCTCTCTATTTTTCTCGTCCGGATTCTCGGAGAAACCCAGTCTGAGAAACCCGGGCGTCTGTATGCTTACCTTGTCCAGGTAAACCCGCGCATGCTCGAAAAGACTTCGGCGCATGCTTGGTAGCATACAAGGGTAGTGTAGGGTGTAGCAAGATGGCGGCGACGGCATCGAATGTGACGAGCGCCGGCTCGTCGTAGTCGACGACGTCACCGCGTTCTTGTCATTCAAAAGAACGACGGTTCTTTTGAATGGCCGTGTGTACACTCGGCGAGCAAGGCAAGCTTGCCAGGAATCCCGTCGGGAAAACCAACGTTTTTTTTCCCGACGGGATTCCCGCCCGTGTGTACGGGGCTTTATTAGTGCACTTGCAAACAAAAACAACTCTACTGTCCGTAATAATTTTTTTGCACTAACATCCACATTTTCAATACAAGCTTTTGGAGTGTGCCCCCTTCTTCAAGGTCCAAGCAGTAGTAAAGCTGGCCATAGATGGGTGGAATTTCCAACAAAATTCCTTGGGAAAATAAGGTTCTAAGAAATCTTTCTGTTTTTTCTAATCCTTAGTGAGTCAAATCGACGTTCATTTTCCACCCCAGTGACAAGAAAATTCCAGGTTGGCAACTTTTTCTTGAACAAATTTCTAAGTTTGGTTTTTGTTGGGTAAGGTCCATTCATTTCTAAATTAAAAGTTAAAAGCAAACTAAATCTTTCGAAGGACAAACAAATGTTCTAAAAATGTTCTTAGAATTCCCATATGAATGTCCCTAAGAATTTTTGTTTGGAATTATATTCCTGTAGCGCCCTCTACCATAGGTACAGTAGGTGTTAGAGGTGAGGATTTTTGTGATAGCTGTTAGGCAGGTAAATTTAGGCAGGCCTATGCTGCAAGCTAGGCCTGCTTGTTTTGATCTTGGGGGCAGGGAGTGGTTAGTGTAGCAGTGGGTGTGACCACCTGTCCTTCAGTTCTTGGGCGCCTCCCCTGCTTCCAGGGAGAATGTTCTGGAAGAGGGGCAGGGCTGGCAATTGGAGTGGCAGGGAGCTCATGCGAGGAGCCTTGACCAATCCCCAATTGGAATTGGCAGGGGGCAGGCCTCCTTCATAAGCTCAGGTCCAGCCCACTGGAGGGGAGTTGTCGGCTGGGTGAAGTGAAGAATGGAGTGTTAGACTGCAGCAGGAGGCCCCTTTCCCATAGCAAGCTGCTTGCTGTGGGGGCCGGAGGGAGGGGCAAGGAGCACCAGAGAGGGACCCGAGAAGAGGAGGATATTGGCTGCTCTGTGCAAAACCATTACACAGAGCAGGTAAATATAACATGTTTGTTATTTAAAAAAACTATTAAAAAAAAGAGACTTTAGTATTACTTTAAGTGGTAGTAGTTCTGTAGTCATAACATACTTCCTGTGTTTGGATGACAACGCTGCTCCAGATACAGTGCCTTGCAAAAATATTCACCCCCCTTGGCATTTTTCATGTTTTGTTGCCTCACAACCTGGAATTAACATGGATCGTTTGAGGATTTGCATCATTTCATTTACAGAACATGCCCACAACTTTGAAGATTTTATTTTTATTTTTATTGTGAAGCAAAGAACAAACAGGACAAAATAACAGAAAAAGTCAATGTGCATAACTATTCACCCCCTAAAGTCAATACTTTGTAGAGGCACCTTTTGCGGCTATCACAGCTCCAAGTCGCTTTGGATAAGTCTCTATGAGCTTGCCACATCTTACCTCTGGGATTTTTGCCCATTCCTCCTCCTTGCAAAACTGCTCCAGCTCCTTCAAGTTGGATGGTTTGCGCTTATGAACAACAATCTTTAAGTCTGACCACAGATTTTCTATTGGATTGAGGTCTGGGCTTTGACTAGGCCATTCCAACTAATTTACATGTTTCTCCTTAAACCCCTCAAGTGTTGCTTTAGCAGTGTGTTTGGGGTCTTTGTCCTGCTGGAAGGTGAACCTCCGCCCTAGCCTCAGATCACACACAGAGTGGTACAGGTTTTGCTCAAGAATACCCCTGTATTTAGCACCATCCATCTTTCCCTCAACTCTGACCAGTTTCCCAGTCCCGACTGCTGAAAAACATCCCCACAGCATGATGCTGCCACCACCATGTTTCACAGTGGGGATGGTGTTCTTTGGGTGATGTGTTGGGTTTGCGCCAGACATGGCGTTTTCTTTGATGGCTAAAAAGTTCAATTTTAGTCTCATCAGACCAGAGCACCTTCCTCCATACATTTTGGGAGTCTCCCACATGCCTTTTCGCAAACTCAAAACGCGCCATTTTGTTTTTTGCTGACAGTAATGGCTTTCTTCTGGCCGCTCTGCCATAAAGCCCAACTCTATGGAGCGTACGGCTTATTGTCGTCCTATATACAGATACTCCAGTCTCTGCTGTGGAACTCTGCAGCTCCTCCAGGGTTACCTTTAGGTCTCTGTGCTGCCTCTCTGATTAATGCCCTCCTTGCCCGCTCCGTGAGTTTTGGTGTGCGGCCGTCTCTTGGCAGGTTTGCTGTTGTGCCATTGTCACGTACCTGGCAGGAGTCTGATATGACGAGGTCGGCCTCCCTTGTATCTCCTACCCAAGCCCCACTGAAGGTGGAACAGATGGTGGCTAGGGTTAGGAGGAACACGAGTGCCTGGGAATGTTGCTTGTAGAACCTGCGGTGGAAGTAGTAGGCTCGGTGGTACCAGCAGGACAGCAGGTGAAGAGCTGGGGTGGAAGATCAGCGGATGTTAAAGAGGAACTCCAACCAACTTACAGGTTCAGGCTTGGTGGCATGTCAGTACTTCCTATGGTCAGGAGACAGGAGAGCTGAGAAGATAGAGAGCCAGCGCAGGTTTCCAGAGGCAGTGTCAGAGCCGGGCAGACGATGAAAGCGGAGTCGTGGAGATAGCTGGGTTCGGTAAAAGACTGGCTGCAGAGTACAAGGCATAAGCAGGAGGAAGGTCAGGTGCAGGCCGGAGTCGGGTACCAGTAATCAAGTAAATCAGAGTCCAGAAGCAGAGTCAGTAACAGGTATCAAGTAGGTAATAAGCAGGGTTCAAAGGATCAGGACACAGCTGAAGACCAGTCAGCACTTGTAGAGAGTCAGACCCTTTAAATAGGCCGTCTGGCGCCAACTGGCGTTAGGGACGCGCTCCTGCGCGTGCACGCCGTTCATTGCGCACGCGCATTGGCGTTCTGGAAATCTGTGTGCGCCAGACGGGAATCAGCAGTTCTCTTACAGCCATGTTCTTTCCATCTGGTTATGATAGATTTGATGGTGCTCCTAGGGATCCTCAAAGATTTGGATATTTTTTTATAACCTAACCCTGACTTGTACTTCTCAACAACATTGTCCCTTCCTTGTTTGGAGAGTTCCTTGGTCTTCATGGCAGTGTTTGGTTAGTGGTGCCTCTCGCTTAGGTGTTGCAGCCTCTGGGGCCTTTCAAAAAGGTGTGTCTATGTGATGACAGATCATGTGACACTTAGATTGCACACAGGTGGACGTCATTTCACTAATTATGTGACTTCTGAAGGTAATTGGTTGCTCCAGAGCTTTTTATGGGCTTCAAAAACAAAGGGGGTGAATACATACGCACATGACAATTATCAGTTTTTTATTTCTGATTTTTTTTTAATGTATATATTGTTCTAATTTGGCTTCACCAACTTAGACTATTGTGTTCTGATCCATCACATAGAATTCAGATAAAAAAAAACAACATTAAACTAAAGGCTGTAATGTAACAAAATAGGTAAAAAGCCAAGGGGGGGGGGGGGGTGAATACTTCTGCAAGGCACTGTACATTTCAGTGAGTGAGAGTTGTCACCCCAGGATAGGAAGTGTGTTAATGGCAGGATCACCAAGAAAAAATAAAAAGGGAAAGAAGCCTGAAAATACAAAACGAATGCAATTAACACATCTAAGTACTGGTAAGCTACAATATACTACATTTCTGTTCTTGGGTTTGAATATCTTTTAAAAAAAAACACTCAAACCGCTGTAATAAGATCGTACAGCCGCTGCCAAAAGCTTTGAGAATGAGACAAATATTAATTTTCACAAAGTCTGCTGCCTCTGTTTTTATGATGGTAATGTGCATATC